>JAVVLW010000018.1:4027156-4052156 GCA_034401795.1 Chaetoderma sp. LZ-2023a
TCGTGCGAATTAAAACAGAAAAAGAGGCTATTAAAGCAGACAAACTTGCAAAAATGAAAATGGACCGCCCACCCGTGAATGTGGTTACACTTGACCTTGTGCCAATGCCCATTCGTGACCGTTTAAGCCTGCCGGGAATAATTAAGCCCTGGGTAAAACTTCAAATTCTCGCAGAGATTCGCGGGAAAATCACTAAAAAAACTATAGAAGAAGGCCGCAGGGTAAAAAAGGGAGATATTCTCGCTCATATTGATTTTCGTGATTATGAAAACTCCTTTAAATCTGCAAAAGCATCTTACGATGTGGCACTTGCAGATTTTAAGCGTATAAAAGAGCTTTACAAAGAACAACTAACAACCAGATCCCGGATGGATAATGCCCTGGCACAGGCTGAAAACTATAAGGCCGGCATGGACAATGCTGCACTGAATCTTGAGAGGTGCAAAATTTTAGCACCCATTTCAGGAATTGTTAATCAGATTTTCATAGAAGAGGGACAGTACCTGAACATCGCAGACCCGGTGGCTGAAATTTTGCAAATGGATCGTGTAAAAGTTCGGGTCGGAATTCCCGAGTCTGATGTAGATGCAGTTCGCAGGTTAACAGATTTTAATGTTAAGGTGGATGCCCTGGGTGGGAAAACATTTTCAGGGAAAAAGCACTTTTTATCAAGCACAGCCGATTCAAGGGCACGTCTTTATAATCTTGACATTGTTCTTGAAAACAAAAATGAAGAGATATTGCCTGACATGTTTGCACGTGTTGAAATTATTAAAAAAGAAGTGCAAAACAGCATTTCCGTTCCTCTTTATGCTGTGATCTCGCGAAATAACAGCAATATCGTTTATGTTATAAATGACCAGAAGGTGCATTTAAGAAAGGTTGAACTCGGACTGCTGGAAGGATGGCGTGTTGAGATTAAAAAAGGTCTTACAGCCGGTGAAAAGGTTATCGTGGTCGGGCATCGAAGTGTAAATGACGGCGAAAAAGTAAATGTAGTCCGCAGTGTAAATGATCCGAAGGACATTTTGAAATGATAGTTTCAGATACGGCAATAAAAAACCGGATCAGCGTCGTTGTCCTGGCCATCATAATCCTGGTTATCGGAAGCTACTGTTACAGTATTCTCCCAAGGGAAAGTGAGCCGGATATTACAATTCCCAATGTCTTTGTATCCACCAGCTATAAAGGCGTTTCATCATCCGATATAGAAACGTCCATTACGATTAAAATAGAAAAAAAGCTGAAGGGGCTTGACCGTGTTAAAAAAATCCAATCCGTTAGTTCCGAAGGTCTTTCCCAGATAAACATAGAATTTCTTCCGGACACGGATATAGATGACGTTATCCAGAAAGTAAAAGACAAAGTTGATGAAGCAAAAAAAGAACTTCCCGGAGATCTTGAAGATGACCCATCGGTTTTTGAGGTAAACTTTTCAGAGCTTCCTATTGTTATCTTTTCCCTTTCAGGAACCTGCGGAATTATACGTCTAAAAGAGATTGCCGACGATCTTGAAGAAGAGATAGAGTCTGTTCCAGGAGTACTTGAAGCAGAGGTGACAGGCGGTCGTGAGCGTGAAATCCGTATTGAAGTTGACCCTGATAAACTTGCCTATTACCGGATTCCGATAACGGCCTTTCAAAGTGTTGTGCACAGCGCAAATCAGAATACTTCCGGTGGATCAATCAGACTGGGCGACGGAAGGTATCAGCTTCGTGTCCCTGGAGAGTTTGCATCACCTGAAGAGATATATTCCCTTGTAATAAGTACTTTTGAAGGAAAGCCTGTTTATCTTAAAGACCTTGCCCGTGTTGTTGATTCATTTAAAGACGAAACCAGCAGATCTCGGTTAAACGGCCGTGACGCGGTAAATATTACTGTAAAAAAGCGCGTGGGTGAAAACATCATAGCAATTACGGATAAGATTGACGAGCTTATTGAGCTCAGGCAGCACTCATGGCCCCCGGGAACCCAAATAACCAAGCTCATGGACAGGGCAAAAGAAGTTCGTCTTATGATTGCCGATCTGGAAAATAATATTGTTTCAGGGCTTATCCTTGTTATTATAGTACTATTCTTTGCACTTGGATTAAGAAATGCCGTTTTAGTAAGCCTTGCTATCCCCTTTTCCATGCTCCTTTCATTTATTATTCTTACTGTGCTCGGCATCACGCTGAACATGGTAGTCCTTTTTTCCCTGACCCTTGCGCTCGGCATGCTTGTGGATAACGCAATTGTTATTATTGAAAATGTGTACAGATACATGGAGCAGGGTGTGCCGCGTATCCAGGCATCAATGAAAGCTACTTCGGAAGTGGCTTATCCTGTAATAGGTTCTACTATTACTACCCTGGCCGCTTTTTTCCCGATGATATTCTGGCCCGGAATTATGGGCGAGTTCATGAAGTATTTGCCGATTACTCTTATTGTTACTTTGTCTTCCAGCCTCTTTGTTGCCATGGTTATTAATCCGGCTCTTGCCGCAATTTTCATGCGGCTGAAAAAAGAAAAACATCGGTTGCCTGAGCAGTTAAGCGCTGACGAAGTTTCGGCCTCAGGTGAAAAACCTGTTGAAATAAAAGGCTTAATGTTAACGTTATACACCAGCTTCCTTAAAAAAGCACTCAGTCACCGTCTGTCTGTGCTTTTTATTTCTTTTACGATTTTAATTTTGTTTTTTCAGGTATGGCTTCTTGTTGTGGGGCTCGAAAAACCGGTTGAATTTTTTCCTGATATAGACCCGGGTAGTGCATATGTTAATATTGATCCGCCTGAAGGAGCAGACCTTGATTATATTGACCGGATTGTAAAAAAAGTCGAGATGTCTGTAAACGGCGCAAATGGTTATGGCGAAATGCTTGCCCTTAATCTTTACAACTCCTCCTATAAACCCAGGCTGCATAAAAAAGCAGGAGGGGAGGAATTTTACGGGCCAAGCGATCTTGGCGAAATAGAGTATATTTATTCCAAGGCTGTGGAAACTTCAGGTGGAGTTTCATTCGGCCCCAACCTGCCCAACCATATCGGTATACAGTTTCTTGATTTAAAGGACCGTAAGAGGCCTTCTACTGCCTGTCTGGAAGAAATCAGAAGACGTGTAAGGAACATCCCCGGGGCACGAATAACCGTAGCAGAACAGGAAGGAGGCCCTCCAACCGGCGCGCCTGTAAACATTGAAATCTCAGGTGATGATTTTCGTGTTCTGGGAAAGCTTGCAAAACAGGTTCAAAGGATTATAGCAAAAGTTCCATTTGTAGAAGATGTCCAGGATGATTACGTTGAAGGCATTCCATCCGTGCGGGTCAGGATAGATCGTCAAAAGGCAGCCCTGTTTGGGCTTTCCACAAATGCAATAGGGTTTGCATTAAAAACCGCGTATAAAGGCCTGGATATATCTTCCTACCATGAAGGTGACGAGGACTTTGACATCACGGTTACTTTGAATGAAGATGACCGACACGTTACTGATGTTTTGCACAAACTGATGCTCCCCACACCTTCAGGCCAGATTGTTCCCCTTACGACCGTTGCTTCAATCGATTATTCCGGGACTATCGGAGATATTGTGAGAATCAACCACAACCGGGTGGTAACCGTTAAGGCAAATGTTGATGAAACCAATGTGCCGGGACCTGTGGCAAGGCAACAGGCAGAAGAATTGCTGAAAGACTTTCAACTTCCCGCGGGATACAAGATACAGTTTACAGGAGAGTTTGAATTCCAGAAAGAATCGGAAGAGTTTCTGACAAAAGCATTTATAATAGCTGTTTTTTTAATTTTTCTTATACTGGTCACCCTGTTTAATTCAGTGGCACAACCGGCAATTATTATGACGTCCGTACTTTTATCCCTTGGCGGTGCATTTCTCGGGCTGATCGTAATAAAATCTCCTTTTGGTATTATTATGTCAGGAGTCGGAGTTATTTCACTGGCCGGTGTGGTAGTAAATAATGCTATTGTTTTAATCGATTATGTAAACAAGCTCAGGCAAAGAGGAATGAAAATAAAAGATGCTGTCATATCTGCCGGTGCCACCAGGCTCAGGCCGGTACTTTTAACGGCAATTACTACAGTTTTGGGCCTATTGCCCATGGTAACAGGCGTTTCGTATGATTTTCACAAAATGAGTATTTCTTTAGTAAGCGAGTCAACGCAGTGGTGGCAGAATATGGCTATTGTAGTCATTTTCGGTCTTGTAATCGCAACTTTTTTAACACTTGTTGTTGTCCCGGTACTTTATTCACTCCTTGCAACCATGAGTGAACGGATTAGCTCCCTTACCGCCAGGATTAGAAAGCTTTACTGGAAACCGATTGAGTGGATTAGGTAGCTGGATACTCGTTGCTGGATACTCGATGCTGGATACTCGATGCTGGATACTGGATGCTGGATACCGGATACTGGATGCACGATGCTTGATGCTGAATGCTGGATGCTGGATACTGGTAAAAAAATGAACGTTGAATGATGATGTCGCTACGCTCTTTCTTTATCTTTTCCATTCAGCATTCGATGTTGGACGTTCGATGTTCGACGTTCATCTTTTGCTCGTTACTCATGGTCAAATACATACCCTACTGATCTCAGGCTCTTAAAAAAGACGGGCTTTTTTGGATTATCTTCAAAATATTTCCGGAAGCGTACAATAAAATTGTCAACAGTTCTGGTCGTTGTTTTTCCTGTATAGCCCCATCCTATTTCCAGAAGCTTGTCTCGTGAGAGAGGTTTTCCACGGTTGGCGATAAAAAGTTTGAGCAGTTTGGTTTCCTGTTCTGTCAGGCTGATCTTCCCGCATTTGCAATCTGCAACTGGTTTAACAAAATCTATGTAATTTCCGCCGAAGGAATATGTCTGCGACAATAAAGAAACGTCCTCTTCATTACGATACATGTCCACCCTGGTCAAAAGACGTTCCACCCGAAGCAAAAACTCCTCCAGGTTAAAAGGTTTTGTGAGGTAATCATCCACACCATAAGATAGACCTTTAATCTTATCATCCGGTGTGCCTTTGGCTGAGAGGATTAAAATCGGAATCCGTTCATCCTCGAGGCGGATATTCCGGAGTACGGAAATTCCATCAATACCGGGCAGCATAATATCGAGTATAATGAGATCCGGCCGGTGTTCCTTCCATTTTTGAAGACCGGATACTCCGTCTTTTGCTATTGAAACATCGTATCCCTGAAACGAAAGATTTAATTTCAAGCCTTCTGCGATATGCTTTTCATCCTCTATAACAAGAATGCGTTTTTTTTGGTGTTTTTCCATAATTACTCATCGTTCCGTGATGCCAAACTCGATACTGGATTCTCGATACTCGATATTCGTTGCTCGTTTTTTTAATCGGAAACCGGTATCCAGTATCGAGCAGCAAGCATCGAGTATCCAGCCTCAACTAAACAGGCAAGATTAAGGTGAAAACCGACCCTTCTCCTTTTCCTTTGCTCTCAGCAACTACTTTTCCTTTATGGATACGAGCTATATTTTGAACAACGTGAAGCCCAAGTCCGCTGCCTTTAACCGACATAACATCCGTCCTGCCAACCTGGTAAAATTTCTTAAAAATCTTTTTTATTTTACCTTTTTCAAGTCCTATGCCATTGTCTTTAAAACTAATCAGCAGTTTTTTGTTTTGCCTTTCAAAAGTAATATCGATCCTGGGTATTTTTGATTCGTTGTACTTAATGGCATTGGTAAGTAAATTCATCAAAAGCATCTCAAATAAAGGCAGATTTATGCTGTATAATAACGGGTCAGGAGGAGGATGTATTACTATTTTGCAGCCTTGGAAAAGATGGTCGTTATTTTTATAAAACTGCTCAAAAACCTCACCCAGATCAGACATGGTAAACTCTTTCTTGTAACTCTTGCTTTCAATCCTGGCAAGGTTTAAAATCCGGTTTATATGATCTGATAGTCTGCTCACGTCCGTAATCATATACTGGATATACTTAAGCTGGTCATCCCGTGGAAGTTCATGTTTGGAAAAAGTTTGCAGGAAAAGCTTTAATGAAGTAACTGGAGTTTTCAGCTCGTGTGTAAAATTATTGATAAAATTATACTGCAATCTATAAAGCTGCAATGTTTTTTGGTTATAAACAAATATGGTAAATATTCCCAGCAGGATTATTCCCACAAGAATTGAAAGAACCATTATAACAATCCATGTCTGTGGCTCTAAAACCTGGCTGGAATCCAGGTTGAATTTATAAACAACAGACTTGAGCCCTGCAGAGACCTCAACATACCAGTATATATACAAAAAAAGAGAAGTGGCTAGAGCTACGATTGATAAAATTAATATAAAGATTGGATGGAAAAACCATTTTGTCCTTTTCATAACGCAGTAAATATAACAAACTGATCAAATTTAACAACCATTTATATCTTCAATCTGTTTTATCAACATTGATGAATTCGTAAAAAATCGAATTCATCAGGTTTTAGGTTAATGATATTATCTGTTTTAAAAGAGACGTAAAACTTAAATCCTAAAACTTAAAATGTTTCGTAAAAAGCTACAATATGCCGCTATGCGACACTGTAACCGAAAATAACTTTTGCAAAAGCGGTATAAAGGTTTATTTATTGTCTGAAGCATCGGACAATAAAGGCCGTTAATACACTGATGCCATTGTGCTCGTTAAAAAGCTTGGTCTGAAGGTCATAGCGTCTGGTTCACTGGTGACATAGATCCCGTTTGAAAGTTTGAATAGTTGGCTGACCTTCGCGTCTGATGCCTCCACAAAATTATTATAAAAGGAGGCAAACATGAAAAACAAACGTAAAACCAAAAAGATGAAACAGCGTGCTGCTACATTTGAGTTAATCAATACCAATGCTGCCGGAATTGATATCGGTGCCGAATTTCATTACGTTGCGATTCCTAAGGGACGTGACCCTGAGGGAAAGGACGTACGGAACTTTGGCACTTTTACTGCCGATCTTTATGCTTTAGCCCATTGGCTGAAAGATTGTCAAATTGAAACCGTAGCTATGGAATCTACGAGTATTTATTGGATTCCATTATTTGAACTTCTTGATTCAGAAGGTATTGACGTTAACCTGGTGAATCCGAAATTTATTAAAAATGTTCCCGGTCGTAAAACCGACGTATTGGATTGTCAATGGATCCAACAACTCCATACGTACGGTTTGTTGCGAGGCTCCTTTAGGCCGGAGGATCAAATATGTATTCTCCGTGGTTATCTGAGGCAAAGAACCATGCTTGTCTCTTATGCCTCTCATCACATTCAACATATGCAAAAAGCGATGGAACAGATGAACATCAAACTTAATCAGGTCGTTCGAGATATTACCGGTGTTACCGGAATGGGGATTATCCGAGCCATCACCAATGGCGAGTGTAATCCTAAAAAATTGGCCAAATTACGCAATCCGCGATGTAAGAATGATGCTAAAACCATAGCCAGAGCATTGCATGGCAACTACCGTATGGAACATTTGTTTGCCCTTAAACAAGCACTTGAACTTTATGATACTTATCATGAAAAAATTGTCGATTGTGACCGCAAGATAGAGCAGCATTTATCCTCCTTTGAAGATCAAAGCAGCGGCAGACCTTTAGGCAAAGCGCTCAAATCAAATCGTGGCAAGAATAAGCCATCGTTTGATGCTCGATCTCACCTTTACCGAATGACAGGCACCGATTTGACCGCCATTGATGGCCTTGATACTCTTACCGTCTTAAAGGTTATAAGCGAGATTGGTTTGGATATGAGTCTTTGGCCCACTGAGAAACATTTTGGTTCCTGGTTAGGCCTGTCTCCGGGCAGTAAAGTGTCCGGAGGAAAGGTTATGAGTTCAAAGACTAAAAAATGTGCCAATCGCGCTGCCCATGCGCTTCGTTTAGCGGCTTTTAGTCTTCATAAAAGTAAGTCTGCCACAGGTGCATTTTTTAGAAGAAAGAAAGCCCAAAAAGGTCCGGCCAAAGCGATAACGGCAACTGCCTATAAGCTTGCCCGTATCGTCTATAATATGCTTAAAAACGGGACCGAGTATAAGGATATAGGACAAGATTATTATGAGCAACGGTATAAAAAACGTCTCATTGAAAACCTAAAAAGGCGAGCCAAACAATTTGGCTATGAATTGAATTATATCAAAGAACAACAGCCTGTTATGAAACATGCTGATAATTTAGTTATTTGAAAGTCGAATACATCAGGTTTTAGGTGTTAAGTTTTATGTTTTAAGTTAATGATATGACCTTCTTTAACAGAGACTTAAAACATTTCTTAAAAAGTCCGATTTAGACGGTTTCGTAAAAAGCTACAATATGCCGCTATGCGACACTGTAACCGAAAATAACTTTTGCAAAAGCGGTATAAAGGTTTATTTATTGTCTGAAGCATCGGACAATAAAGGCCGTTAATACACTGATGCCATTGTGCTCGTTAAAAAGCTTGGTCTGAAGGTCATAGCGTCTGGTTCACTGGTGACATAGATCCCGTTTGAAAGTTTGAATAGTTGGCTGACCTTCGCGTCTGATGCCTCCACAAAATTATTATAAAAGGAGGCAAACATGAAAAACAAACGTAAAACCAAAAAGATGAAACAGCGTGCTGCTACATTTGAGTTAATCAATACCAATGCTGCCGGAATTGATATCGGTGCCGAATTTCATTACGTTGCGATTCCTAAGGGACGTGACCCTGAGGGAAAGGACGTACGGAACTTTGGCACTTTTACTGCCGATCTTTATGCTTTAGCCCATTGGCTGAAAGATTGTCAAATTGAAACCGTAGCTATGGAATCTACGAGTATTTATTGGATTCCATTATTTGAACTTCTTGATTCAGAAGGTATTGACGTTAACCTGGTGAATCCGAAATTTATTAAAAATGTTCCCGGTCGTAAAACCGACGTATTGGATTGTCAATGGATCCAACAACTCCATACGTACGGTTTGTTGCGAGGCTCCTTTAGGCCGGAGGATCAAATATGTATTCTCCGTGGTTATCTGAGGCAAAGAACCATGCTTGTCTCTTATGCCTCTCATCACATTCAACATATGCAAAAAGCGATGGAACAGATGAACATCAAACTTAATCAGGTCGTTCGAGATATTACCGGTGTTACCGGAATGGGGATTATCCGAGCCATCACCAATGGCGAGTGTAATCCTAAAAAATTGGCCAAATTACGCAATCCGCGATGTAAGAATGATGCTAAAACCATAGCCAGAGCATTGCATGGCAACTACCGTATGGAACATTTGTTTGCCCTTAAACAAGCACTTGAACTTTATGATACTTATCATGAAAAAATTGTCGATTGTGACCGCAAGATAGAGCAGCATTTATCCTCCTTTGAAGATCAAAGCAGCGGCAGACCTTTAGGCAAAGCGCTCAAATCAAATCGTGGCAAGAATAAGCCATCGTTTGATGCTCGATCTCACCTTTACCGAATGACAAGCACCGATTTGACTGCCATTGATGGCCTTGATACTCTTACCGTCTTAAAGGTTATAAGCGAGATTGGTTTGGATATGAGTCTTTGGCCCACTGAGAAACATTTTGGTTCCTGGTTAGGCCTGTCTCCCGGCAGTAAAGTGTCCGGAGGAAAGGTTATGAGTTCAAAGACTAAAAAATGTGCCAATCGCGCTGCCCATGCGCTTCGTTTAGCGGCTTTTAGTCTTCATAAAAGTAAGTCTGCCACAGGTGCATTTTTTAGAAGAAAGAAAGCCCAAAAAGGTCCGGCCAAAGCGATAACGGCAACTGCCTATAAGCTTGCCCGTATCGTCTATAATATGCTTAAAAACGGGACCGAGTATAAGGATATAGGACAAGATTATTATGAGCAACGGTATAAAAAACGTCTCATTGAAAACCTAAAAAGGCGAGCCAAACAATTTGGCTATGAATTGAATTATATCAAAGAACAACAGCCTGTTATGAAACATGCTGATAATTTAGTTATTTGAAAGTTCAAATTCAAGGCGTGCAAATTTTGTAATCATGAGGCGTGCTTATCGTACGTTGAATGATTACGAGACGCAGCACAACGCAGAAGTTGGACTTTTTACGAGACCGTCAGATTTGACTATTGATGCTTGCGATATAAGTCCAATTCGGCTATAAACACATGAGCAAATTTCAAAACGCTCCCTTTTGTCCAATCTCTGCGGCAGGCTCAAATTTTAATCCTCAAAATACTACATGTATTCCTCTGGTTAAAATTTTCGCCTTCCTTGACCTTGGGCAGATAAGCGCAGACTTCAAAATTGAACATTTTGAAAATGGCTCATATTCCTTAAATATTCTTGATTGACAACAAATAAAGAGTTTTCGTAAAAGCTTTAAAAATGAATAAAAAATCACCAATTGCAATAGTCGGGATGGCAGGGTTATTCCCATGCGCCCCTGACCTTGATATATTCTGGCAGAACATAATAAATAAAGTAGAAGCGACCCGTGAAGTGCCAAAAAACAGATGGATAGTCGATCCTGACTTGATGGTCCATCCTGACCCAATGCCTGACAAAGCGCTTTCCAGGCGTTGCTGCCTTATAAGTGATTTTCAATTTGATCCTGAGGGAATTGACATTGACAAGGATCTTTTAAATGAGCTCGATCCTTTGTACCATCTGGTTCTCCATACAGGCAGGGCTGCCATTTCAGATTGCACAGCTTCACTTAATTCAAAAGAACGCACCGGTGTTGTTCTTGCGGCAATTGCATTGCCCACAGATGCATCTTCATCCATCACAAGAGAAATATTCGGGTCATCCTTTGAAGAAAAGCTCTTTGGCAGTAGCACAATTAATTCTTTTACCAGGAATCAATCCCTTTCCTCCAGGGTTACAAGCCTTCCAGGTGCTATTCTTGCCAAAGGTTTCGGCCTTGGCGGGGGAAGCTATACACTGGATGCCGCCTGTGCATCATCTATTTATGCGGTTAAGCTGGCCTGTGATGAACTTTGGTCTCACCGTGCCGATACAATGCTAGCAGGCGGCGTATCAAGACCGGAATGCCTTTACACCCAGGTCGGTTTCAGCCAGCTTCTGGCTTTATCCCCTTCAGGTCGCTGCGCTCCTTTTGACGAAAGTGCTGACGGTCTTGTGGTGGGAGAAGGCGCCGGTATTCTTGTTTTAAAGAGACTCGAAGATGCCATAAATGAGAAAGATAGAATTTACGGCCTGATTAACGGTATCGGTCTTTCCAATGACATGAGGGGAAATCTTCTCGCTCCGGACAGCGAGGGACAGCTTCGAGCGATGCACAGCGCTTATAAATACGCCGGCTGGTCTCCCCACGATATTGATCTTATAGAATGCCACGGAGCAGGAACACCTGTCGGAGATATCACTGAACTTCACAGCCTCAGAAACCTCTGGGGTGAATCCGGATGGAGCGAACAGCAATGCGCTATAGGTTCGATCAAATCGATGATCGGTCATCTTTTAACAGGCGCAGGTGCAGCAGGTATGATAAAGACTCTTTTGGCCTTTAAACACAGAATCATTCCGCCATCACTAAATTTTAAAAAAGCTTCGAAGAAAAGCCCTCTTCTAAACAGCCCTTTCCGCGTACAGACATCTGCTGAAGAATGGAAAAAAAGAAATGCCGATCTTCCCCGCCGTGCCGCAGTCAGCGCATTCGGCTTCGGCGGAATAAACGGTCATCTCCTTTTCGAAGAGTGGAACCACGAAACCAGCACCCAACATCCAGTATCCCCGATAAATCGGGATCTCTGCTCCGCTCCGACAAGCATCCAGAATCTAGAATCCAGCATCGAGGAACATATCCCAATCGCCATTGTGGGTATGGAAGCTATCTTTGGATCTTTAAAGTCATTAAGAGATTTTCAGGAAACTGTTTTAAGCGGCAAATCAATTATCGTCGAAAAGCCGAAAGACAGGTGGATCGGTTGTGACGATATCGCAAACAGGCATCTGGGCAGACAGACTTTTTACGGTGGTTTTATAGATGAAATTTCAATCGACATCGGTGATTTTCGCATACCGCCTAATGAAATTTGTGACATACTCCCTCAGCACCTTCTAATGCTTAAGGTTGCAGCAGGTGCAATGACCGATGCAAACCTTGAATTAAGAGATGAACGCCCTCAGATGGGAGTAATCATCGGTCTTGAATTTGACTTTGAAGCAACAAATTTTCATCAGCGCTGGAATTTACCTAATTCGGTTAAAACCTGGAAAAAAAGACATCAGCTTGAGCTTAATGAAAATCAAGAAGAATCCTGGCTCAAATCACTAAGGGAAGAATCCGGCCATCCCCTTTCTCACACCAGAACACTTGGAGCTCTCGGCGGAATTGTAGCCAGCAGGATTGCCAGGGAATTTCGTTTTGGCGGGCCCAGTTTTATTGTTTCATGCGGAGAAGCTTCCGGCCTGAGAGCCCTTGAGACAGGTGTCAGATTTCTTCAAAATCACGAAACAAACTGCATGCTTGTGGGAGCTATTGATCTTTTCGGTGACGTACGCAGCATTATTACATCAAATAGAATTATTCCATTTTCCAAACAGGGTAAAATTCGCCCCTTTGACATATCTGCAGACGGCACTCTTCCAGGTGAAGGAGCAACGGCACTTGTACTTAAGAGACTAGATACCGCCATAAAAGACGGTGACAGGATTTATTCCATAATCAAAGGAATAGGGAGTGCAAACGGCGGCGGCATTGAGAAAAATACGCCTTCAAAGGAATCCTATATACTGTCGATGAAACGCTCTTTTAACGACGCAGGTATTTCTCCATCTTCCATAAGCTTTATTGAAACCCACGGGAGCGCAGACAGATTGCAGGATTCTGTAGAATCAGAGGCACTTTGCGATCATTTTTCAAGGAGCCCGGACAGTAATGACAGACCATATGCATTAGGATCTGTGAAAGCAAATATCGGACATGCCGGTGCTGCTGCCGGACTTGCGTCACTCGTTAAAACGAGTCTCAGCCTGTACCAGGAAATAATCCCTCCTTTAAATAATTTTACCGAGCCGGTTGACAGCCTCCGGCGAAACAAAGCTTTCCACATCCCTGTCCGCCCACAGTTCTGGCTTAGAGACAGACAGGACGGTCCTCGCAGGTCATGTGTCGCATCCATGACCGCCGACGGTACGTGCATGCATATTGTCCTTGAAGGTTTTGATTATTCATCGACTGATAACCTTTGCACTCAAACACAAGAAAAGGTTTCAAAAGAAAGAAAAAGGCCCTTGGGAAATAGTCCTTACGGTCTGTTTGTGGTTGAAGGAGACAGCAAAGATTCTTTAATAAAAGGTCTTGACTCCCTTTTACTTCATATAAAAAGAAAGTCTGTGGCCGCAAACGAAAATATTGAACCCCTTGCCCGCAGCTGGTATCTTGAAAACAAACAACATCCTGATAAAAAATATGCTGTTTCAATTACATCAGGTGATATTTCCGGGTTTGAAAATTTAATTTCTAATGCAAAAGATGCAGTACTATCCGATACACCCCAAAGAGCAAACCAATCAAATAGTATTCATTACTCTTTAAACCGCCTGGGCCTGTCAGGTGAAACAGCCTTTGTCTTTCCAGGTTCAGGAAACCATTATCTTTCAATGGGCAGAGGTATTGGTGTGCAGTGGCCCGATATCCTCCGGGGAATGGATGCAAAGACCCTTCAGTTAAAAACACAGCTTCTTCCGGGTTGCTTTGTCCCGCAAAGAATCTCATGGTCGCCGGGATGGGAGAAAGATGCCAGGGATAAAATCATATCCGACCCGCTTAATATGATTTTTGGCCAGGTTGCACATGGCGGTGTTGTTTCCGGCCTCATGAAATACTTTGAGCTTAAACCAACTGCTGTTATTGGATACAGTCTTGGTGAATCGGCAGGACTCTTTGCAATGGGTGCGTGGCCTGACCGCGGTCAAATGTTAAAACGCATGCATAAAACGGACCTTTTTTCAACCTCGCTTGCCGGGCCGTGTACCGCTGCCCGAAAAGCCTGGGCTTTGTCGCCTGATGAAGATGTAAACTGGTGTGTTGCTGTAGTTAATCGCTCTGCTGATAACGTTTCAAAATTTATTGGAAACTGGCCGACAACGCGTCTTTTAATTATTAACACGCGGGATGAATGTGTAATCGGAGGCAGAGAGATTCATGTAAAAGCTGCCATTAAAATGCTTGGTTGTGAGGCATTTTTTTTAGACGGCGTTGTTACAGTTCACTGTGATGCTGCCGCACCTGTTGCAGAGGCTTACAAGGCCCTTCATATTTTTACGACCACACAGATAGACGGTGTAAGATTCTACAGTTGTGCACTTGGGCAATCATACGACCTTTCAAGCGAAAGCACTGCGTCTTCAATTTTAAAACAGGCCCTTACCGGCTTTGACTTCCCTGCCATCATAAAACAGGCATATAAAGACGGTATCCGCATATTCCTGGAAATGGGGCCTAATTCATCTTGCACAAGGATGATAAACCAAATTCTTGAGGATAAACCGCATCTTGCTGTCTCTGCGTGTATAAGCGGCGAGGATGATTACATTACTATTTTAAAAATGCTGGGAAGACTGATAGCAGAGCGTGTACCTGTTTCCCTGGATAATCTTTACGGAAAGAACGCATACCCTCCTGCTTACACAGTTTCGAATAAAAATAAATCAACCGATACAATAACCATGATTATCGGAGGAAAATCTCCTTCCCCTGTCCTGCCTCCTTTAAAAAACAGAAATCAAAAACCGGAAACCGGAAACCAGCATACAGTCTCCAGTATCCAGCATCGAGAAACGAGTATCCAGTATCCAGACCTGATGAAGTCAATGGCGGAAAATATCGAAGCCACCTCAAAAACTCATCAAAAATTTTTAGACTTTTCAAGCAACTTAACAAAAAACTTTGCAAAAACATTTTCCATTCAAACAAGGCTTATTGAAACCGTTATCAAAGATAAAGGACAGGTTATAGAAGGTGAAGACGGAAAAGCCGTGTTTTCACAACATCACTTTAATCCGAAATCAGCCTTTTCCCGTGATATGTGCATGGAATTTGCCATAGGCTCTGTTGAGAAAGTACTCGGCCCTGAATTTGCCGTTGTCGATACTTACAAGGCAAGGGTGCGCCTTCCGGATGAGCCGTTGATGCTTGTTGACAGGATCATTTCAGTAGAAGGTGAAAAAGGCTCCCTTGGCCATGGCCGCGTTGTTACCGAACATGATGTACTTTCGGGCGCCTGGTATCTTGACGGCGGCCACGCGCCGGTATGTATCTCTGTGGAAGCCGGACAGGCAGATCTTTTCTTGTGCTCTTACCTTGGTATAGACCTTGTGGTTAAGGGGGAGAGATCATACAGGCTTCTTGATGCAAATGTTATATTTCACACAGGCCTGCCCAAACCAGGTGATATCATTCGTTACGAAATTGAAATAGAAAAATTTGTCCGCCAGGGTGATACCTACCTTTTCTTTTTCAACTTTGAAGGACGAATCGACAACTCTTTGTTCATCACCATGTCAAACGGATGTGCGGGTTTTTTTACCGAAGATGAGGTTATTAATTCAGGAGGCATTATCCTTACCGGTGAAGATACAAAGCCCGAAAAGGGTATAAGAATTCCTGACTGGAAAGACCTTGTCGAGTTGTATCCTGAAAACTATAACGATGACGCTGTAAGAGGACTCAGAGAGGGTAATCTTGCAAAGTGTTTTGGCTCAGAGTTTAACGGTATCAATATTGCTGAGTCGCTCAGACTCCCTGGTGGCCGAATGAAACTGATCGACCGTATCCTTTCCTTTGATCCAAAGGGCGGTCGCTATGGCCTGGGATCAATCCGTGCCGAGGCGGACATTGATCCGGATGACTGGTTTTTGACCTGCCATTTCAAAGATGACATGGTTATGCCCGGAACTCTCATGTATGAATGCTGCGCACATACCCTCAGAGTATTTATCCAGCGTATCGGATGGGTTACCGACAAACCCGGTGTGTGTTATGAACCTGTCCCAGGTGTTGAAAGTGTTCTTAAATGCCGCGGGCCTGTTACCCCGAAAACCAGTCATGTTATTTACGAAGTGGATGTAAAGGAACTTGGATACGCACCCGAACCTTATGCAATTGCCGATGCTCATATGTATGCTGATGATCACCGCATTGTCATGTTTAAAGACATGTCCATTAAAATGACCGGAATAACACGAGACGAAATCGAATCCTTCTGGAAAGAAAAATCAAATTTAACATCTAAAATCCAGCATTCAGCAACCCGCAACCCGCAACTCGCAACCATCAACCAGGCTTCGCCTCCGGCTTCAGACTACATTCCGCTCCCAGCGGGACTACGCCTCGACAAGACGCCCCGGCAAGCCCTGAAACGCGCCATATTTAATCGTGATCAAATTCTGGAATTTACATCCGGAAAACCGTCAAAAGCATTCGGTGATAAGTATAAAGTATTTGACAGTCGAAGATTTCTTGCCAGGTTGCCCATGCCGCCCTATTCTTTTATCGACAGGATAACATCCATCGAGCATGAGCAATGGTCGCTAAAGCCCGAGGGATGGATTGAAGCAGAACATGACGTAAATCCGGAGGCCTGGTACTTCAAGGCAAATCGAACCTCTTCAATGCCCTATTGCATCATAAATGAAATAGCGCTTCAAGCCTGTGGATGGCTGGCTTCATATATGGGATCCGCCTTAAAAAGTGAAAAGGATCTAAGATTCAGGAACCTTGGAGGGAATACTGCTTTATATCAAAATATTATAAACGACGAAAACACCCTGACTACACGCACTCGATTGACACAGGTTTCCATAGCCGGTGATATTATTATTGAACAGTTTGATTTTCAGGTTTTTCAATCAGGCTTAAAAATATACGAAGGCGATACCAGCTTTGGTTTCTTCACAAAAGAAGCTCTGGCCATCCAGACAGGTATTCACGGTGGGGCTGAAAATGCTTATGTCCCTGGTGTGGAGGAAATAAAAAATGCTGAATCATTTAATATTAAACACGAACCGCCATTTGACCCTAATGATAAGAATCCTGTTAACAATAAAATTAATCGGGCACATTCCCTGTCAATGCCTGCAAGGGCTATTCTCATGCTCGATCAAATAGATATGTATATTCCTGACGGCGGACCTTATGGTCTCGGTTTTATTCGCGGAATAAAAAATGTTGACCCTGATGAATGGTTTTTCAAGGCGCACTTTTTCCAGGACCCTGTATGCCCCGGTTCTCTGGGAATAGAATCTTTTCTGCAGCTTATTAAATTCATTACCATAGATCGCTTCAAACACCTTGAAAACAGCCATCGTTTTGAGCTTTTAACAAAAACTCCTCAAAACTGGATTTATCGCGGTCAGATTCTTCCGGAAAATAAAAAAATCGAGGTTGAAGCCGTAGTAACTAAAATATCCGACAAACCGAATCCTGAAATTTTTGCAAATGGATACTTGAAAGTTGATGGACTTTATATATATAAGATGGACAATTTTGGTTTCAGACTTGTTCCGGTAAAATAGTGAGTAAGAGAGCTACCACATGTTTCAATTTACTTATCCAGCTAAAATCAAAAAAGATGCGACCGGATTTTTCCTGGTCACATTTCCGGATATTTTATTTGCAGCCACTGACGGTAAAACCATGACCCAAGCCTTGGAGGAAGCACGTGATTGTCTGGAAGAAGCCATTGCCGTTTCCATTGCTGACAACCTTGATTTTCCTTACCCTTCAGCTGTTCGCAAAGGACATCACTCTATTTCTCTGACTGCCCGAATGTCTGCCAAAGCAGCCCTCTATATTGCGGTACGTGAAACCGGCATCAGCAAGTCCGAACTGGCTCGCAGGATGGCTTTGGATGAAAAGGAAATACGCCGAATGCTCTCTCCCCGGCACCAAACCAAGCTGCAGCAAATAGAGAGGGCTCTTTCGGCTCTTGGCTATCAATTGTCGGTTTCATTGCTAAAGGCTGCATAAAATTATCAGGAAATACTGGTCCGCTTCTTATCAAGGCAGCAAAAAAGACCTTCTTCTTTATGCTAAACTGAAGTTCCTTTTTCGAAAAAGCATAAATATCCTGTAAATACAAGTTGTTAAGATTTTTTAGGGTGCTACCGTACTGTCTACACACGTATCGTCTTGAGCAAATCGAATGCTTTCTGCTGTTTTGGGTTACGTCTGGTGATCATCGTAAAAGTATCCGATGCATCTCTTTTGCCTGAACAGTGGCAAGTAGCACTGACAATTGCACCGAGATGGTCGAGAAGGCTGCGGAAGGAGTAGACTCTTGAGCCATCGTCGAGTCGCTTGGTCCTTGCTTTTTTTATCGCCGAATCGGAGCGTTTTGCAGGGACAACCGGATCACGCAGGTCTTTGGCTTTTTGATCTTCGTCAGAATAAAGCAGAGGCCTCCATGCTTCCATCATGTGCCACTGCACATAGTAGGCTATCATACACAAAAATATGTGAGTCCGAACACGGTCTTCAAGGCGGTGACGAATGGGACGTACCATGAGATCTACGGTCTTGAAGGAACGAAACGCTCTTTCGGCCTGGCTGAGTAATTTATAGCTGCGTACCGTCTCGTTCGCATCCATTCTCTCTTTGGACAGGCTGGTTCGTACTATGTAGATTCCATCGAGTGCAGCCTCTTTTTTGACCTTGTCACAATTGATTTCGAAGCTGAAATCGTTGTCACGAATGTCGAGATCGAAATGTTTGCCAACCTTGTACTTATTGATAACTTTGCCGACACGTACACCAATCTTGTCCTGTCCATGCAGCCGGCCATTGTCGACCTTATGGCTAAGCTTTGCCAATTGCCTGGCGATAGATTCAATATGACTCCGGCTTCTTTTAAGGCGTTTTTCGATTAACTCTTGATTGCCCTTGCTCTTTTCCGTTACTTCGGCAATGAGCGCGTCTTCATTGACTTTGTAACTGAACCCGTCTTCGCGGATATCGAGATCGAAGTGTTTTCCGATTCTGTACTTTTTCAGTATTCCGTGCACCCGAGCGTCAATCTCTTTTTTTCCGCTCAACCGTCCTCGCTTAACCATGCCTCTGACTTTATCCAGTTCTTTAATGGTGGCCTTAAGCAAACTATCCCGCTTTATGACTCGCCTGTGAGCAAGTTCAACATTTCGGCAAGCGACCAGACGTTCGCCCGGAAAGTCAGGATGCTTTACTTCAAAGAGGTTACGCTCATCAAAAAGTCCCATTTGGATGGCGCCATTGGTGGCGAGCTTCTTGATTGCCTCGGGACGAAGTGCACCAATCCAGTCAACGCCTTCGATATCATGCAATGCATCGATTTGCTTCTGGGTCAACATCCCGCGATCGCCAACCATCACAAACTGCTCTATACCAAACGCATCCCGCATTTTCTCAACCTGTGGCATAAGCGTCTTCGGGTCGCCCGTGTTGCCCTCAAAGACCGATACCGCTACAGGGATGCCCTTTCGATTCGTGAGCAGTCCATAGTTGACCTGAAGCTTGCCCTTCTTCCCGTCGCGGTTGTGTCCCAGAGCAGCAAGCGGGCATGTCCGGCCTTCAAAATAGCTCGATGTCAGGTCATACAGCGCCAGGGCATTGTTCTCAAGATGGCGGTCTGCCAACTTGTTTTCAATGCGGTCCTGACGTTCCAGCAGCCAGTCCATCGCATCGTAAAGGTCGTCTTCATCAGCTACACTGACGTTCAGTATCTCAGGCAGTGTTGTATCCGCCCACCAGAGTGTGGTCGCCAGTTTTGATGTGGGCTCAAGAATGCGTGCTGCAACCATGGCAACAATCAGATCCCGCTGGCGTGAACGCCTCGAACAGATAAGCCTGGAAAAATCCAACCGCCTCATGGCTGTCATTACGGCATCAACGTGACCATGAGCGGGAGATCCGTCCTCGACGATTTCAAAGGCGTCGGTCGAAATAAGATTTTCGCCCTTGAGGGAGCGGCGCAGGATGTCAATGGACTGTGGTGGCAAGCTGGAAAGGTTTGCCAATGTGCGACTTTTGACCTTTCCTTTCTCGCGATAACTTTCGCGTAGCAAAATGGCCGGTGGTGAATTGCGATTTGGTATTGTGGCGATGTACATGCCTACTGTGGTTATCGCATTATGATCTATATGTCAAGCTATATATTATAATAAAATGCATTTTTACATGCCTACATTTTTACACCATAAATCCCCTCGATTACTCTTTATTAACTGCTTTATCAGTATGATATGACGATTTCAGGAGGTGATTGTATCAGGAACTTCAGTCTAACCTTATTCGTTAGACCTCTTTCTCAATAAAATAGAAGACAACATCGTTAGCGATATCTTTTGCCTCCCAGATTTGAACCTTTTTCTGAACCACATCACAACTTTCCGCCAATTCGTCTTTCCGTATCTTAATCCAGTTTTTATCACGAAAGCGGTGTTGATAGAATACCAGTATATCATCTTGTCTCATCGATTTCCAAATGGATGAGACTTCACTGCATTTCACATGTTCTGCCTTACATTTCATTGGTGACAATCCAGTGTCCGGATCAAGGAATACAATTTTCTTATGATTTAAGAGTTTTATTTCTCGGCATACCTCACTGTGATATTCGAGCCTTCCTTTATGACTAAAATGCTTTTTGAAGAGTGTTACTTCCACATCTATACTCTTCCCTAAACATTTAACACCTTCAATATTTCGGAAATGCTTTAATACTGCTTTAGGGATATCAGCACTGACCCCATCAAACATAATTAATGGCCACTCGTTCTCACGATAGTATGCCACCTGTAATACATGTTTGATTTTTTTATGCGAACAGAGATGAAATAAACCACCCCATTTTACAACGTCTCTCTTATCTCCGTACCAGATATCTTTCATGATTTTTTTGGTGTAAGGTCTAATGCGTGTTACCAGCCGGAAGGGGAACGCTGGTAACTCAAATGGTAATTAAAGCAAGGTGCACGAAAAGGGCTTATGCGATGGTGGTCCGCCCCTTCACGTCTGGTTCACACGCTTGTTGTGCCTCATACTACAACCTAATGCCGCCACATTTCTCCATAGCACCACCAAAACGAGAAGTGAACGCGCGCAAGTGCATTTCGGAAATCTCCGACTCCCTTCCTTTGGCTATCTTTTCTGAAACCTCGCGTTCCCACGAACCGAGATTCTGCCAAATGCAGTTGCAGAGAGCTCTCTCTTGTTCTTTTGTGGGTTTCGAGTTCCTTCCGAGTGTAAAAATAGGCAATGGTTCTGCGCAATGAACTTCGTAAGGCTCACCTCCAAATTGTTGAGACGGAGGTGACTCGCCACTTCCACAGCCAAGAATAATAATAACGAAGAATATGGATATAAGTTTCATAAAGAGATGGCTCCACTCTTTACTTTTAGTTTCTCGGCCCACGCGATGGCACCGAGCCCTGGGGCGAGGGTAATAACAGTAACAACCCAGTTGATAATGTTGGAAGGACTCAATAGCTCCTGTACTGCAGAAAAGTTTCCCTTTAGCCATGTGTCCACTATTCCAGCGAGAATCAGCACCACTGCCGCCATTAGCCAGACATAGCCAAAAGCCTTCAGTAAAACGATCCAAACTTTCATTTAACGCTCCCTAAGGCTCAACGTGAAGGTAAGCCGCACGCGAGAGCGACTGAAAGGAAAAGAAATCAACATATCAAGGATGTCCCCAAGCCCCCGGCTGTGTTTGTAGCAGGTTTTAAGACTACTTATTTTTGAATTTAAGCCAGGAGATTTATCTTTGTTAACGCTCTGAAAAGGGAAAAATGACTTTTCCCTAAAAATTTTTTATTGCCTATTGACGAAAGGACAGTTCATATGTGTTAGGCATTTTCACTTTATAAAAGTTGCTTTTACTCTTTTTGATACAAGCATATATGGA
This sequence comes from Chaetoderma sp. LZ-2023a, assembly GCA_034401795.1. Classification (NCBI taxonomy): domain Eukaryota; kingdom Metazoa; phylum Mollusca; class Caudofoveata; order Chaetodermatida; family Chaetodermatidae; genus Chaetoderma; species Chaetoderma sp. LZ-2023a. The sequence goes on from JAVVLW010000018.1 coordinate 4,049,009, forward strand.
ATCCATATAACGGACACAGTCAGCGCACGCATGAACTCCTTAGCCGTATCAGAGTCAAATATTTGCTCACTTGGAAGGACAAGTTTCATTGCAAAGGCATCTGCGAGTAAGAAAAGCACACTAAATATTGCAATGCCTATGTACCATTTTGGGAAATCCCTGCTCTTAGTGAAAAACTTATAACCCATATATAGACAAGCTAAGATTAATGCACTGTTGATTAGTGTTTCCACAATAAACATTGGACCCAAAAACGGGACATATGCTTCATTCCCTTGGGTTGTTAAAGCTTCCCATGCACCTGTGGAAAATATTTCTTGATATGTTGTCATTATTAGAATGGTGAGCCTGATTGGATTAATGACTATCCCAATCGCTACCAATACCAACCATCCGCCGATTCCTTCAAGATTTTTCTTTTCGCCCATTTGTTCACCTTTTTGATTAACACTGAGTTAAGCGACAAACGGGTAAAAGACACAGAACGTCGTCTCGTCACAGCATATTATCGATATGTTGTGACTTCAAGATAGTACAACTTCCAGTTTGTCGCTTCAACGACTGGTTATATTAAGCCGGGTCGCTGTTCCTGCTTATGGTGTAAAGTAACCTTCTGTCGTATTCTTTTTGATCGAAGAAGCACGTTATCGCTTTGTAAGGTTTTGGGCTTTTATGACGCTGTCGGATATATGCTGACATAATAATAGATTCTATTCCGATTCTATCACGCCTTTTTTTGCTTTGCATCCGACCGTGCATAAAAATGCCGCTGCCGTACGCATACCGCCATATAAATTGAACAGGATGATAGTAATGGTTAAATTTGTTATGAAGTATCAATGACTTCCTTTTCTCTAAAAAATGCTGATATGTCAAACTTTATAATCTTGCCGTACGGATTTACGACCAGAAAAGGTCTTAATTTTCCTTTTTCGCACACCGGACAGGTTATCCCCTGGATATCTTCGGTTAATACTTCTTCTGATTTATTGGTATCCTTTTCTTTAGACGAAAGCAGTTCCCTGATCTTTTCCACTGATTCGTCCTTGTTCCCGTTGGATAAAAATCCATAATGGCGGATACGATGATATCTCTTTGGTAAAACATGGCTTAGAAAACGCTCAATGAACTGGTCTGCGGGCAGGGTCATTTCTTTCCACATTTTGCCCTTATCTTTCTCTTTGTTGTCTTTGTAGGAAAACCGAATCTGTCCGTTTTCGATAGAGAGGATACGGGAATTGCTTATTGCAATTCTGTGGGTATACCGACCGATATAACGAACAACTTCTTCCGGGCCTGAAAACGGAGGTTTGGAATTGACGATCCAATTTCGCGAAACCAGATGGTCAAGCCACTGTTCGAACTTATGCGGTTTGTTCAGCTCCTGTTTATCATACGGGATTACCAGCTTGCCGGCGTAATACGCTTTCTTCAAGCCTTCAATAAATTTTCCACGAAATACTTTGGATAAAGCTTTGACCGGAAACAAGAATTTGCTCTTGTACTTCGGTTCAATCCATTCTCCGGTTTCGGTCAGTCCGCCGACCGGCACAATATAATGGATATGGACGTGGGGCCATAGTGTTTGAGACCAGGTGTGCAGGATGCCGTAAAATCCGATCTTTGCACCAAGCCAGGTCGGATCTTCTCCGAAAGTTAGAAGTGTTTTAGACGAAGCATCGAATAGAAGGTCGTATATTAGCTTCTGGTTGTACAGGCTTAAGTGGGATATCTGGTACGGCAGCGTAAAAGTCGCGTGGTGATAGGATACGGGCAGCAGTTCGTTTAATCTCTTTGAGACCCACTTTCGTTTTGCAATGCCTTGGCATTTGGGGCAATGACGATTGCGGCAGGAGTTGTATGCTCTTTCGATATGACCGCACTCATCGCAGACATCAGTATGATATCCGTACACGCTGGTTCGGCAATGTTCGACAGCGTACATGGACTTGCCCTGTTCAGGTGTCAGAGTATGGTTTTTACGATATTCTTTACCGTAGAGCTTGAAAATGTCGGCGAGTTCGTATTCTGGCCGATATTGAGATGATTGTTCTTTATGGCATGCAACCTGAGTTGATAAAGCAGCATGCTCTGTCACGAGCATCATCATTGGAAAACCTCTTTTTTACGCTGTATCAAACCACTTGACGCGCATCAGCCGCACGGCATTTTTATGAGGCTTTCGATCATCTTCGATCTTAAACCCGGCTAAAGGCATGCCGTCTGCTTTTGCGAGAGGAAGAAATTTGTTGAAAGCTTTATTATCAAAAGTATAAACACCGCCCATGCGCATTCCCTGAAGAATCTCACCATAACGTGTTTTCTTAATAGTATAATCGTCGGTTAGTGTATTGATGGAGCGGCTGTAAGAAACCACCGCAAAATAAGAAACCGCCATCATCGGTATGAAACCGAGGAGCACATAAAAAAGAAAAATATGCCATTTAAAGGAAATCTGACGCATGATGGCAATGTACACTTTTTTTTATTAATTGAAAACAACTTTTCAAGTGGCTAGTTTACATTCAGGTTTCAGAGTATCCGAACTTAAATAAGGTGTTTTATTTAATATACGAGCCAAACCTGGCGGTGAGCGCAACGCTTGCCAACAAGTCAACTATTGCTTACGCAGTAGCTGACTCGTGTGATATCACATTCGATTGTGGGCAAAAAAACAGGGCAATTCAATGGGTGTCAACGAGAATGGGTTTTGGCGGGCGCAGGTGACCTGAAAGTCTCCATTCAACAATCTGAATAATCCGCGTAATAATAAAATTGATAAAAAGATAAATGCTCCCGGCCACGATAAATGCCTCCAATGGGCGGTAGTTTTCCGCCATGATGACGTTGGCAACACCCGTCATTTCCATTATGGTGATCGTGCTGGCCAGAGACGTTGCTTTAACCATAAGAATGATTTCGTTCCCATAGGCCGGAAGGGCTTGTCGGATGGCAATTGGAAATATGATGCGTCTGAACTGGAGAAATCCTGACATGCCGATTGACTTAGCTGCTTCGATTTCTTTCCATGAAACAGCTTTCAACCCACCTCGAATTATTTCGCTGCCGTAAGCAGTCGTATTGATCGTCAGCGCAATAATTGCGCACCAAAACGGTTTTTGCAGTACCGGCCACAGAAAGCTTTCTC